>PVIA01004087.1:0-43490 GCA_004024845.1 Tonatia bakeri
CCCCCCCCCCCCCCAGTGATAACAGATCTCCGCTTTGTACTAGTGTCAGATTCTGGGCCCAACAGAGTACCTGGCCCTCTAGCAAGGCCAGATAACTTTTGCTTCTACCTCTTTCACAGAAACTATGGATCTTTTTCACGGCCCTGGGAGCATGAGGATTTTTCTGTCCTAAAAAACTGAATTTTTGTTTGTATTAGAGAAAGTCTGGTGAATCAGTGACCAGTAGATGTTGGAAAGAAAGAGCTTGTGAATGAGTACATATCCCTTTGTGTCCTAGGGATCCCAGGGTGTGCATGCTGTTCCGTTGGCCCTTTCTGGCCTTTAGGTTTCTTTTTTTTTCTTACTCACTTTCATAATGCATACCTACTCTTCTCATGATCTGGCAAAGGTGAAATGGTTTACATCCTGTCTCTTCTCAGTGTGTCTGTTACTGTTTAAATTTTAGTTAATCTTTTAGCCTTCTAACCCCAGCTGTCTGATGGACTCAACAAAAGCTATTTTGCAGATTATCTGGCCTTTTCTAATGGTTAGGATAAGAACAATATTTTATTGCAGTTTTCACCTTCTAAATGGAAGAAAAACTGAAATTTTAAAAATATATTTTAATCCAACTTTTAAAGCTAGAAGAGAGTGTTTTTCTCCTCAAGTTACCTAGTATGCATTTACTAGATCCAGAAAGCTTGAATTGATGCCACGTTTAGTATCATTTTACACAAACAGGAGTTGTTGCTATCATAGTTTTGTGAGGAATTGAAGCCAGTGTAATTTTAATACCTTGCTCATTAGAGAACCAAGTCATCTCATGTAGTTTTGTTCCTCCATCTTAGCCATAAGACTTCATTCTCAAGGGTTTTCCAGTGGCTTTAGTGACTACTGGAGCCCAGCTATCCTACCATCATATTTGGATCTACGGAGTGGGAATGAAAAACAAAAATAAAAACAATGACGTAGGTGCTTGCTACCAGATAATTTAGCCTCCTCAAAGAGATTCCCTGTAAACTTCACCCTATATTTTCTACCTAACCACCAACCATCATTTCTTTTTGTTGCAAAAGAAGCTGTTAAGTATAGTGTTTTAGCTGTACACATAACTTCTCTGAATATGTCCCTCGTGAGGAAGGGGAAGATGTTGGAGAGAGTGGGCAGGCTCTTAGCAGTCTCAGTCACAATTAGAGGATGAGGACTGTGTTTATTTCTGAGGCAGGATGGTGCAATTTAAAATACAGAAATTCTGTTGTTAACAGAGTTGGTTTCTCATCTTAGCTTTGCAAATTACTAGTGTTGTGACCTTGAGCAAGATCTTGTCCTAACTGCTTTACTTTCTCAGCTGTAAAAGAGCGTGGTAATAACTATCTTGAAGCATTTTGGTGAGGATCGAATGTGATAATATATGCAAAGGGTCTATAGGAAAGGGTCAATAAATGGTTTCTTTCATCGTACCCACCTTACGTTAACATAAATTCAGTTATTTAAGGCGTAAAGAATCTATTCATGGCTAATGCTGATTGATAGGGTAGAAAGGCAATTTACTTTGTTTCTCTTGGGTAAAGCTTTATCTTTTAGACGGGGCTGAATCTAAATTTCTGCTCTTTAAGTATGTTATTTTTGTATTTTCAGTTACACTGGAGCGCTGTTCAAACTTTAAGCTTACAATAGTAGCACTTTATATAATGTCAAAGCCAGAAGCAGATGGAATAAGTTCCAGTTTGAATTCTGCCATTAAAAGTTATGAATCTTGTGAAAGTCATTATAACCCTCTGGACCTGAATTCTGTCCACTGACAAATCAATTAGTTGGACAAATTGACCTCTGCCACCTATCTGACAGCTTTAAGGCACAATTCTGTGCATTTTTGTTTGCTTTAGACAGATTTTCTTGTGTATATTATCTCCTCTGATGCAAGAAATATTCTCAAGAACAGAAAATAAAGTGATCAAGACTTATTTATTCAAATTAAAGTTGAATTTTTGTAGGAACTGGCTGTGTTGAGAAGTTTTGCTAGTTCCGAAATGAAGCAGTAGAAATTAACTGAACAACACGGTGTTGTGTGTGAGGAAACTGACTTCACATTCTGGTTGGGAAAATTTCTGGTTTAGACAAACCATCATTTTGAGCAAGTCACTTAAATTCTCTGAGCTTGAGAATTTAAAAAAATGGCCAACACACAGGGTCTGGCACAAATAATGCTTTTTTTTAAATTATAAAATCTTTTGTTACAAAAGACATAAGTGTGGAATTCTGTAACATAACAATGTCATACTCAAGCACACCATATGACATGTAAGTGAAATGTTCCGGTTAAAACTATAAATTATTACACTCATATTAATACTGTACCATCCATACTCAAGCAGACGTTTCTTCTGCCAGATCCTGTGTATCAAGGCCATGATGAGGATGAAATGAAATAAGGACAATGTAGAAGTAGTTTTAAAACTTAGACAAGTTAAATTGTAAATTCTTCAGAAGCTTCTGTGTATGTGTAAAGTACAGGAAATTCCCTTATTCTCTGGTATAGAGATTATATGATGATGCTTTACAAGTAAAATACAATAAAATGAAGCTATTAAGGACCTCTGTTTTAAAGTTTAGGTCAGACTTTGCCTATCTATTTATCTGCCACAGTAAATTGTGATGAGCGAGAGGTTATGTAGTGCACTCTGCAGAGGCCAGGCCAGCAAGACATGCCTGTGACTTTATGTATGAAGTGTCTCCTTGAGGTAAATTTCCATATGTGATCTTTCCCTGCAGCTGAGGCATTCTGCTTGTGATCCAGTGAGGCTGAAACAAATAGCAAATCGTTTGCTGTGTGTGACTATTAGTGCTGTCTGTTCTCTTCAATCAGCCCATTTGAGTTGACAGTTAAGGCCCCTACTCTGTAAATAGCATATTATTAGCAAAAGCGTGGTTGACACGTGACAACATAGTTTTTATTGTTAAGCTAATTAAATATAGCAGCTGTGCCCAGTCTATAAGAAGATACTCTGCTCAATGATAAAAAGCCTAGAGATTATTTTTCTCCCTAAGATCACACATATCAAGCTTATATAGTTTCTGTTTCTTTATGGGTATATACATTTACTCATCATGTTACTACCTTTTAAAACTCTCACAGTATGACATATGCATATTGAAGTATGGGGTGTACTACTATTAAGTGTACAGATTGATGGATATTTACATAGTTACATGCTTGTATTACCCACTACCCAAATCAAGATATAGAACACTTCCAAACCCCAAGAAGGTCCCCTTGCATCTCTTCCCTATCAATAGCCTTTGGATTTTTATATATATTTACTTTGGAATTATAATAATGAATTTCTAAAAATGCATGAAGTATTTTGAAGGGCAATTTCAATCATTTAAATTTTTCTAGTAGTATTCATAATTATAAAAAAATAAAAACACAATGCTAAATAATACAATGGCCTGTAATGATAATATTGCAAGTAATAAACTTCATTACATGCTTGCTGAAATGAAACACAATTGCAACGTGGGAACCTCATGAAATTCTGCCCAAATCTCCTTCCTGTGAACTAAAACAATAGAGCCTCCACACAGGCTGGACAGTTCTCTGTAGGTCATGTTGCCAGGCAACCTCAGCTAGCATCAGAGAGTCCCAATTGGGTAGCAGAGAGTCAAACTGGAAGGCATCTTGGAAATAGAAGGGTCCAACAGAAAGAGAAGGAGTGAGGAAGGTGAGAGGAAAAAAAAAGTGTCACTTGAGAATTTATCTATGTTAGTCACGAACACAAACAATTTTTTTTCTAATAACATACAGCTAGCTTAAAGCAAAGTTTTTTGTTTCTACTTTCTTCACTGTATTTTCCTTCTTTGCCTATCTCCAGGTATAAGTGCAAAGGTTTGGCAAGATGCATCATCATTAATTTTTAGGAGAGGAGGATGTTACAAATCATTTTCAGCACATTCAAACCATTTAAGAATTCATTGAGATTGTAATTATATAATATTATGTTTGATTCAGTTATACTTACAATAACATGATTTTTAAATTGATACACTTTGTTAAAAATGGAAAGTGCAGAATAAAATATCTACTATCCGAAGTTAACCCTTTACTTGGAAGCTAAAAAGTATTCTAGAGAGGGACAGCTGCCCCAGTCCTTTTGGGCAGGCGCCCGAGATGATATACACCAAGCAAACAGGGTGAGAATTTGGGGTGACAGCCTCCGCTGAGCCCTCTACTCTGAGGATGCAACTTTTAAGTACTTTTCTACAGAGGTATCTTCTATTCTTCACAATATTGTAGGAAACATTTGTATTGTCTTATGCTCTAACATTTCCTCCTTTTTACTTTCCTTTCTTACCTTTTAACTGATGACACACAGAGAAATTAGCACCTGTAAGAGGAACAGAGGAGGTTACTGCTAATTTACCACTGTCCAGTCCTCCTCTCAGATGCTTCTGCTTCCAGAAAGCAATGCTTTCATGCACATGTGTTCTATGAGCCCTAACTCACATGAATATTTTCTTTCTCTTCTATGTCACCAAATGACTTTCTCTTTTGATTTCTTCCCATTGACAAAAAATGTGCCCAAGTATCTTTCTCCTCAAAAACAAAAACACATCTGTGCACAAATCCTTCCTTTATTCTAAGTCCACTTTCAGCTACACAGTAACCTTTATCACTACCCCCAGCAATGTTTCGTAGAATTGTCTGTATTCTGTGCCTCAAAATTGCATCCTCCATTCACAGCTCAACACACTGAGGCTTGCTTTTTTTTGCTTGTCTGGAAAATATTCTTTCTAAACTCACTAAAGTTAGTCCTGGGACTACAATAGAATAAACTACTGTGATCTCTTAGTGCAACTTTGTACCATGGATCATGCCCTCTATTAAAAAAATATTCTTTCCACCGGGAACTACAACAGTGTACTCTCCTGTTTTTCTCTTCCCCCACACCCCTTACCCAATCTCATTTGTGGGTTTATCTTTCTTTCAGATTGGTACTCTATAAAATTCTTTGTGGTGCCCTCTTTTTTTTCACACTCACAGTCTCACTGAAGAAATTTTACCAGTTCCCATTGGTTGCTGTAATTAACATTGGCCCTGGCTGGTCAGCTCAGTGGATTGAGCACCAGCCTGAGAACAAAAGGATTGCCAGTTCAATTCCCAGTCAGGATTCAGGCCTGGGTTGTGGGCCAGGTCCCCAGTAGGGGGCACTTGAGAAGCAACCACACATTGATGTTTTTCTCCCTCCCTTCCCTTCTCCAAAAATAAATAAATGAAATCTTTAAAAACAAACAAATAAACAACAACAACAAAAAAACATTGGTTTGCTGACTCCCTCTCTTTACCTCTCCCGAAATTCAGTTCCTACATTCACTTGCCTTCTGGCAGCTCCACCTGTATGTTACACAGAAGCCTCAACATTTTCAAAGTCTACCAGTAAACTTATGAATGCCCCTATTTTTCTATTATAAATTTAATTAAAAAATAAGGTGATGGAATCAATAAAGAACAGAATAAAGATAATATTTTTAGTACTTTGATGCTGGCCCTAGAAATCTTAACCTTGAGCAGGTCTTTGATTTTTTTCTAGAACTGACAGATTATAAACTTCATGAGATTAGGTGCCCCAAACATCTAGCATAGGACTGGGAGCATTTAGGTACTTTAAAATTACTTGCTGAAGAAATGAAATAAATTGCTTATATTTGAATGAATCTTGCATGCTTTACCCCTTTTGAGTTGTATTAACAGATTATTTTGCTCCTCAAATATTGATTGCAATTATAGCAATACCCATTGTGTACTGATTAGTTACCTCTGTGTGCCCATTGCTCTGATTCTCATTATATGTACTTGATTTTTACCATGACCCTGTAGGTGTAACTCTTATTGCCATTTTATAAACATGGGAACAACTGGAGTTAGCTGGGCAAATTAACCTCTCCATTATATCTAAATGAAAGGGTGGTAGAGGGTGAGATTTGAATCAAACTCTGTCTGATACTCCTAACCACACTATATATTACTGAATTTTTATAAAAAGTAATGTTTTCCACCTTTCAGGTTCTTTGATACAATTGTTTTTTTTTTTTTTTTTAATGTTTCTTGCTATCATTTAGACGCCTCTGTGTCACAGTACTGGCAAATGACTACAAGCACAGACTTTCTTAGGTATTATCTATCATTTGGGTGGAAACGAAGAAAGAACTTAGAATATGTAATCAGGATTTGGGTAACAGAGAAGGAGCTTCTGGAAAATATTAAATGGAAATTATAGAGAAATATTGGGATGGATAAGCTATTTGTTGTTTTCCCCATAGAAGGAGATGAGAATACAGGAAAGTTGGGAAAAGAATGGGAAAAATAGTTGTCACATGGAAAACAACTAACACATATGTTCTGCAGAGCCAACTGCAAATTGAAATGAGAAATTTAGGTTAGGTGATTTTTATAATAGAAAAGGGGGAGAATATGGAGAGGAAATGAGATGAATAAAAAAAGAGTATAAGAAATATGATAATGGGAAACATGCTTTAAATACTATCAAAGAGAAGTATAATTTAATAAAATTAGAGGAGTGGGAATAACCAGGAGTTAAAAATGGCATAAAGAAAAAAATCCCATGCATCAGTAAATAGGTTTCATTGATTGAGATTGCTTCCTTTATACATGTCTTTGCCAAAAATGTGAAGCAAAAAGAAAAATAAAACGTTGATTGCTGCTCTGCTGGGGTAGAGCTGGATGGATGTGAGAAGCATGAGAATTTTTATACTGATTATGGCTTTTTTGTAGGCGAGTAATTATACAAGCATTTTCTGTCTCAGTTTGAACACTGTTTCATTCCACAGAAATTAATAGATAAGAGATTTTGGAATGGAGCACACCTACTGATTTGTTCTGATGGCAATCAGTGGTTAGAATGTATTTACTATGCTTATCAAAATCAAAAGAAAATATTATAACCATTCAGCCACATAAATAGCAGAGCTTTTCTTTGGATTAAACAGATGTTATTGATGTGAAGCTTTACACTTTTGCTGTTTTAACTGTAAAACTATAAAACCTTTGTAAAAATATATGAGCTGTTTGTTTTTAAATTTTGCACCTTGACTCAAAAATAAACTCTAATAAGAAAAACTGGCTATTAACATTTTTGACTGCTATAATGTAAACTATAAAGAACGTATTTCTAGAAAGGAAATTTAACAATTGAAGTAAATTTGAGTGACAGTAGCTTCTTTCCACACCCCTCATAGCCCTCAGTCACCTGCCTTATTCCCCATAGCTAGTTTCTGGTGAACAAACTGAAAGAATTATTTCCAAAAGTTGATTTAATTGGCATTGACTAGCACAAAGTGATAAATGGACGTACATCTTTTGGTGACTCAGCCATAATATTATTTAATTATTGCATTAAAATGATAATTAAGATCATTTAAAATAATAATTATAGATTATACATTTCAACACAGACAATGGGATAGATAGATTATATTAGTCATATACTAGATCTTTTATTTTTGTTTTTGTCTACAAATAAAAACAAATACTGAGGTGCTTGCTTTGAACAGGTAGGAATTTTTTTGCTCATGATAATTCAGTTTTTGAATTTAAACATTTTTCTCATGTCAGTAATGATTTATGTGTCAAATTATAGTACGTTGACAGGAGACCATGTTTTTCTGTAGCAATAATCACTGTAGTTGTCAGTTTATTCTTTTGTTTTTTACTTTTTGTATTTTATTTAAACTTTATTGTATTTTTTCCACTACCATTTAGTCCCCTTAAAACCCTGTCCCACCAGCAGTCACCACACTGGGGACCACAGCCGTGAGTCCTTTTTCTTTTTCGCTCAAGTCCTCCACCTCACCCCTCCCTTCTCACCAGCTGTCGTCTGCTCCCATCTACGAGCCTCTCCTCATTTCCCTTGTTAGTTTGTTTTCTTCATGAGATTCCGCATATGAGTGACATCATATGGGATTTGTCTTTCTCTGACTGGCTTATTTCACTTAGCATAATTGGCCATCCATACTTGCAAAAGGTCTAGCATGGCATTTTTTGGGGGGTTAATATTTCTGAAAGATTTATTTAAAATCAGTATTTGAACATCTAAATGAAGGCATTCTTCCCCATAATTATCTTGGAAAACACACCAGTATGCTAATAACATTGTTATTGCTTAAAACCGTTTTAGAATCCATCTTTCACAAATAGGTTATCCACCCACATATTGAGGGGCTTCTTGATTTCTTCTAGTTTTTGGTGATTATGAATTATTTTGCATAACACACAGGTGCAATTTTTTATGTGGACATAAGTTTTTAACTCAAATGAGTAAATATCTAGGATTATGAATGCTGGGTCATGTTTTAAGATTATGTTTATTTTTGTAAGAAACTGCCAAACTTTCTTGCACTAGGCTTGTGACATTTTGCAGTCCCACCAGAATGGTTGGGAGTTCCTATTGCTCTGTATCCTCACTAGCATTTGGTGTTGTCAGTGTTTGAGATTTTAGCCATTCTAATAAACATGCAGTAGTATTTAATTATTGCTTTAATTTGCAATTTTTCTGAAGAGATATGATATTGAGAGTATTTTAGTCTGCTTATTTTTCATTTGTATATCTTTTTTCCCCTTTTTTTTTGTTGTCCAAGTGCAGTTGTCTCCATTTCCTCCCACCACTGCCCCCGACCCCAGCTACCCCTAACTTCCCACCCTTGATCCTACCCCGCTCTGGCTTTGTCCATGAGTCCTTTGTACATGTTCCTTGACAACCCTTCCCCCTTTTCCCCTCATTATCTTCTCCCACCTCCCCTGTGGTTACTGTCAGATTGTTCTTACTTTTAATGTCCTGGTTATATTTTGCTTGCTTGCTTATTTTGTTGATCAGGTTCCACTTTTAGGTGAGATCATATGGTATTTGTCTTTCACTGCCTGGCTTATTTCATTTAGCATAATGCTCTTCAGTTTCTACCCATGCTGTCATGAAGGGTAGGAGCTCCTTCTTTCTTTCTGCTGCATAGAATTCCATTGTGTAAATGTACCACAGTTTTCTGATTCACTCATTTACTGATGGGCACTTAGGTTGCTTCTATAGCATGGCATTTTAATCTAAATTATATACAAGAGAAAAATATTTGGGAGTTTGAGTAGGTCTGTCTTCAAAATATTAAATTCTCCTTACATAGGTGGAATTTAAAATTTGTGTCATTTCTTTTTTGCAAACTTAGTTGGGTTTGATGGAATATAGCCTGAAGCAGTAAGGGTTTAGAAGTCAATAGTCTTCCCTATTTTCAATAATCACTTCTAAGTACTACTCCTGTTGGTTTTAAAAGGGTATTTATTTGGAAGAAAGACCAAAAATGCTACCAGAAGAGGACAGTTCGTGAATCTTGGGTGAAACTCCAGGTTTGGAAAATTAACCACTTTTTTTGAAAGTTTTGATAGAATTTGACACATGGGGCAAACATTTTTGTTTCCAAAGCCATATAAAGTTTGTAATATTGGAGACTACTAAAAAATAGAAATTTGGCCCTGGCTGGTGTGGCTCATTTGGTTGGAGTTTTGACCCATAAACTGAAGAAAGGTTGATGGTTTGATTCCCAGTCAGTGCACATGCAAAGGTTGCCAGTTCAGTTTCCAGTTGGGGTACATACAAAAGGCAACCGATCCATGTTTCTGTCTTTCTCTTTGTATCTCTCTCTCTCCCCCTGATCCTTTCTCTTCCTCTAAAATCAATAAGTATGTCCTTGGGTGAGGATAAAAAACAAACAAATAGCAGTAATAACAACAAAAACTAGTTTGTTCTTCTACAAAAGGGGCAAAAATAAATCTGCAAAAATAAGAAAGAGAAATATGGAAATGAAACACTCAAATTAGGCTTTATTTTAATGCAAGTTTCTGACCTTCTTTACTCTGTATTGTGAATAACTTTTGATAGACCTCTGAGCCTGCAGCTCTCTCTTTGTTGCATTTCATCATGACTGCGTGTGACCCTGTGTTCACTATGCACGTGCACAAATGTCACGTAACTCAGTGTTTTATTCTTCATCACCATTGTTGGTGTTTTTCTTATTTACTTTAAAAGTAAGCATATATTTTCTGACTCAAATAGTATAAACTATTTCTGAATAATTTGGAAATTAATAAAAATAGTAAGAGACATGCAAAAAAATTACACATTTCCACCTATTTTTTCCAGTACTGTTATATGAGTAATGTAAAAAAATGGTTGTGATCATAGTGAAAGTCAGTATCTTGATTTGTTTAATTTCTTCTTATTATATCAGTTTTTCTTATATTATCACAAAATTTCATAACTTTCTAATTGCTGCATAATATACTGTCAGTCAGCTATATATCTGTTTTGAACTTTTTAATAATGTTGTCATGACAATGCCATGCACAAACTCTTCTTTCTAATGTGGGGGTTTCAAAAGACTTTTGCAGTAGAGAAATTACTATTTGAAAGTATAGGATTATTTTTAAGAAGGTACATCCAAAAATCATATTTGTTTTTAATACACCACATTTCTTTCCAAAAAAGCTTTTAACTAATTGACATTTTTACCCACAAAATTAAAAAAGGACCCATTTAATCCCAATTTTGTTAAAGTATAATTTTATCACAAACAGTGTTTAGTTTTAATTTACAGGTCTTTCATTAGCACAATCCCTAATTAAATTAATTAGTACTTTTTTTCCCTGATGAAAGGGAAAATGTTGCTTTCATTTCAGTTGTCTTTTCATGTGCTTGTGCACATAATGGTAACTTTTAAAATCTTTGCTCAACTTTTAAATCTTGTACAGAGGTATGATATGTTTCCCTTCCTTGTGTATTTTTGGCAAATTTTATTTCTTTATAATATTTCTCTTTTCTATTATTAGATTATATACTCCATTATATTAGATTGCTTTATGTTGATTAACAAGTTATATTCTTTAGCAATTTTATTTGACAAGGTACTTTGCTAATAAGAATATGAATTATAATTCTTTGGGGATATAATAATTTTACTTAGCTATTTAATTAAGTGTGGACTAATTATTCAATATTCTGATTTTAATTCTTTATTTACATCTTCCCTCTAGTTGCCTGTCTTTTGAGGCACTTATTTATAATTAATAACTTCACTGGAAAGGCTGCAGGGGAAAAAAAACTCTGAAACTGCAAATCAGACTAATAAGTAATAGCTTTAATAAGGTGTTTTTATTATTTTACTTAAAATATTTTTAGATAGACAAATTTGAATATTTTACCTGTTAATGTTTTTAAACTAATTTAAATAAAGTTATATGTTTCTCCCATGTATGAAATATGATATAAAAAGTCCAGTAAATTAAAATTTTCAAGCTGGCAAATGAAATTTTATTTATATTTGTGCAATTTTGTGATAAAATTTCAGAAAGGAGCTCTAACTAATTTTATTTCTAGCTTTTTCTGGGACCATATCCTTCTGCATCCTCTCCCTTGTGCTACTGGGACCCTATTGTGCCCTAGAGTTCTGGACTTTTGCTGGACTCTCCTTAACTTTCTTTTTGTCTGTCCCTACTTTCCTGGTGGAGCAGAGTGACAGTGATATAATTTTGCAAGATAATTTAATATTATTCTTAATTACTTCCACAAATAAACACATATTTTCTAAAGAAAATCTAGACAAGAAATAACCACACAATTCTACATATTTCAAAGAAGGAACACTTGTAATTCATTCCTTACATCTTTTGTCATAAAGAATTCAGAAGCCTTAAGGCCAGTTAGGAAGCTGAGGTTAAGATTTTCTAATGGTTAGATGTCTCAGTGGAAACATTTGTTTTCTTTTTAACCATGTGATTTATAGTAGAGGATGGCCAGCTTGCTGGTCTATGTCTATTGGGAAATGTCTGAATGCTCTACTGTTGTCTGAAATCTCTAGGTTTTATATGCAGGCGAATATTTTGGATTTTTATTTTTCCCTCTTGGTAACTAATAATGGACAACCTTAAGCCACTGATATGCCATGTTATTAGATGAATACTGAGCAGTCATTAAATAGCTAAAACAAATGAATGATGAACAATTTTTAGGTTGTTTATAAAACAATATATGTTTTTGAGTGACATATATTGCTTTTTTACAAGCTTTCTTTATGAAGACTTAATTTCACTATGTTTTGATGGTAATTTTCTTGTAAAATATCATTAAGATATATTTCAGGCTTTGGCATTCATAGCATCATCTTAGAATAGATGCTCCCATTACCTAAGCATGACTGAAAAGGCCAGTGTGTAACAAAGTGCCTTGACAAGTGGCATCTGCCTTATAAACATTCTCTGTGAGGCTTCACTCTTCTTTCCATCTTTCTATGCCCGATTATCCTTTGTTGCTCTGTTCTCTCAACATTACTAATTACATATAAAAACTGTATGTTATAAGAGTTCTACATCTCAAAATCACTCCTAATGTTTACTTACCTCCTTTCTGATCCCCGCTCCAGTGCTTAATCTACTGGATCTTAAGGCCAAGGCAGGGATTGTGCCTGTCTCTCTGTTTTATCTTTGGTGCCTCGCCCAGGAGTGCCACCTATATAGACACTCCATTGTATCTGCTGGGTAAATGAAAGGAATATTTTAGTTTTTATAAATTAAAGCAATGGTTTTATCCCCAAAACAATACATGTTTTTATTAAAAATTTAAACCTACAGAAGACTATAAATCAGTTCTACTCCTCACAGATTATCAAGTTTAGGTGGCAAAAGAGCAGGCAGATTGTCAGCTGCAGACGCTGGTTCACTGAGGATTGCGGTGAGATTATTTTGCCAGGCTCTGGTGCTAGATCTAGGTGACACAGAGAACGAGAATTGAGCCCACTCTTTTCTTTCACCTGGTAGGATATAATCTGTTCCCTCCCCAGATGCCAGGATTGTTTCTCTCCATAGACATGAAATTTGGTGCATCTCAGCTCAATAAATATAACCGAACCTCTTCTTTTTCTGACACCTTTCTGTGAACCTCACCTTCCCTGTGGAAGGATTAGATGTGAATGGAACAAGGGCATTTTTACTAAATTTAAAGATAGCTCCTATGTTGGCCCACATGTACAACTATAGTGCATTCAGTTAGCAGTATGTACAACCAAGAGTTTATTATCATCATCGTCTAGGACCATATAATTTCAACCAGAAAATCCAGGTACTCAAATCAGAATTAAGTTTGAATACTCTAGGCCCCCTTTGGCTGGACTGCCACTTGAGGTATATCAACCAGGTTGCCTTGTACTTACTGCTGGGAGAAAGAAAAATGTGCTAGGTTTAGGAATGGACAGGGTAGCATCCCAGGTTGAAAACATAGTTTTATATAATTCCCTACCCATTTTATACTGATAATTATTCAATAGGTGGCCAGGAGAAAATGAACTATTTGTGAGGAAGGCTAGATTCAGTGAGCCGACCACCGTGCTAGGGTGATAGACCAGGAGGTGATTGGACGTTTGGTCAGATATCTTCGGCAGTCAGTTTTTACAAAGGTCATTCCAATGTTCAATGAAAACTTTGAATGATATGTAGTATGGAAAATCTGTCTACAACCTTGGCCGTCATTTTATTTTTGGGTGGCATTTGTGACAAAAAACACAACATCGTCAGACTCTAGACGGTCTGGACATTAGGAAACATGATCCAGTTTACTTCATGGGCCTTGGCCGTGTGGCCAGGAGTGGCTGATTTAACTAGAATGACCATTGTCAGCCTTTTTCATCTCATGGCACACATAAACTAATTACTAAAATTCTGTGGCACACCAAAACATAGGTATAATTTTGAATCATTCACACCTGATGGCTATTATTATGTTAGCTGTTGTCATTTTTTTTTGGACAATCTAAAAGAAAAGAGGTCAGTGCATGTTTCAAAATTTTGTGTGGCACACCTATTGAAAATTGCTGGATTAGAACATCAACACTGCAACTTGAGACCATGTAGGATAGCGACTTGGGTGCTTCATCATAAGAGCCACCCTCACACAAAGCTGTAGGTGGGAGCCCTACTCCACTATCCACCCTTAACTTCTGAACCATATTCATACTGGTACCTATGACCTTAAGTCTGCTCTGGTGAAAGGATACCTCAACCTTATCCTTAATCATCTTTTATTTTAAAGCATCTGTGGTCAGGTTTGAGAGGACCAGAGGTATCCATGGGTGTGGAGGAAGAAAAGCAGCTCTGTGCCAATGAACAAAGTTTGCATTTATTCAGTTTAGAGTGGCCATTCATGCACAGCTCAACAAATGATTCTTCAATATTTTCAGCTTCCATTATTATTAATACTCATGTTTGTTTAGTTTTCCTGCATTTCCATAAGACCCCTTCTTTCTCAGTCTGTTTTGCATTTATTCATTAAACAAATGTTTATTAAGCACCTATGTTGTGCCATGAAATGTTTTTGGTATCTGAAGGATAGCATGGAGAATAATAGACATAATTCCCTAGGGGAAGTAGAGAAAAAACAAATTAACATATCTCAGTAATGTGTACTCTGAGTAAATTACATAATTATATGGCATAGATTATGGGAAGACATTATTTTAGATAAATTGGTCTGGAAAAGAACTCTCTGGGTGAGTAAAGGGCGAAGGTCAGTGCCATTGTGCTACTCAGGGCCACAGTGTCCCAGAGGGAATGTGAAGCGTGAAAAATCTAGAGCACAGTAAGGGAAGGAAATAGAATTAGAAGTTGAAGTTTGAAGGATAGTTAAGGTCCAGATTTGGGTGAGTGTTACAGGCCAAGATAGGGATGTGGAATTTATTTTAAATGTGATAGAAAGCCATTGGTGATTAATGAGCAGAAGTGAGAAGAGATCTGATGAAATTTTAACAGGATCCACCTGCCTTCTGGAGAGTACTTTATTATGAGAATGCATTTAAGAGTATAACAAATAACACGATTGAGTGATCCTACAACTAGTAATATACTCAAGAGAAATAATTACATGTATTCATATAAAAGCTTGCCCATGGATGTCCATAGTTACACTATTTATGGTATCCAAAAAAGTGGAAACAGCCTGCATGTGAATCAGCTGATAAATGGATAAATAAAATGTGCATAAATGCACAGTGGAAAACTATTTGGCAAGAAAAGGAAGTTAAATATTGGCATATGCTAAAACATGGATAAGTCTTGAAAACTTTATGATAAATGAAGAAGACAGTCATATAGGACCATATATTATATGATTCCACTTATATGAAATTTCAGAATGGAAAAACCTACAGAGACAAATAAAATTAGTGGTTACCTAGGGCTAGAGGCATTGGGAGCGTTGGGAGGTCATAGCAAAAGAGCTATTTTCTTTTGAGGTAATGAAAGTGATCTAAAATTGATTGTGGTGATGAATGCACAACTCTGTGACTATACTACAAGCTGTTGATTCTACAATTTAAGTATATGAATTGTACAGTACACGAATTTCATTGAAATACAGCATTTTTTTTTTTTTAAGGAATTAAGGCAGAATGGCAAGGTGGTGCTGGTGGCTTGATCTGGAGTGGTAGCAGTGAATTGGTAGGAAGTGGGTCAGATCTGCATGTAAGAGCCAACAGACTCTGCTGCAA
Source organism: Tonatia bakeri (assembly GCA_004024845.1). Taxonomy (NCBI): domain Eukaryota; kingdom Metazoa; phylum Chordata; class Mammalia; order Chiroptera; family Phyllostomidae; genus Tonatia; species Tonatia bakeri. The sequence continues at coordinate 15,571 of PVIA01004087.1, forward strand.
GATTGAACAAGAGATGTGAAAGAAAAGAGCTGCCAGAAAAGGGTACAAGGCTGTGTGGCCAAGCTTTGTCAAATACTGCTTAGGAGTTATGCAAGAAATGCATGAAAACTGACTGTTGGAATTGGCCATGACTGTATCAAATAAGGTTTCCAGATAGTGGCAGGGCTGAAGCTTGTTGTATTTAAGAGAGAATTAGAGGATAAGGATGTGGGATGTGTACACAGTGGTTACACACAATTCTTTACAAAAGTTTCCTTTGAAGGTAAGCAGAGAGCTGGAGGGATAGCTAAAGAGTGATATGGGGTCAAATCGGTTTATTTTAAGATGATTATTCATACAGTATCCTTATGCTGATAGCAGTGACTTATTAGAAAAGAAAAACTGAGGCAGAAGAGATAAGTATATCAGTGAAATCCATGAATCTGTGAGAGCACGGGTGTTGCATTCCTAAAAGGACAATTCATCTGTTTAACACTTGGATTGTATATTTAGGGGTGACAGTAATAGAAGCAATCAATTTGATACATTCAACATAGCCATATGCAAAATTCTCTTCTGATTGTTTATATTTTCTCTGCTAAATGGAGAAGATGAACAAATGGATCCTAGAGCAAATTAAGCCTGAAACATTGGCAGAGACAAAAATGGCAAAACTGGTCCTGGCTAGAGTGCCTCAGAGGCTTGAGCACTGGTCGGCAAACTGAAAGGTCACTCCCTAGATTTCTGGTGAGGGCACATGCCTGGGTTGTGGTTCAGGTCTCCACTGGGGGTGTGTGAAATGCTTCTCTCACACATTGTTTCTCTGTTTCTCCTACCCTTCCCCTATCTCTAAAAATAAATAAAATAAAAAAACATTAAAAAAATGGCAAAACTGAAGCTGCTGTATTTTGGGTACATCATGAATCATGGAAAGTCAAGTTCTTAGGAAAAAGACAGCAGTGCTGGGAAAAATAGAAGGCACCAGAAAAAGAGAAAGAGCAAATGAGATAGATTGACTCTGTAAGGGGATTAAATGGTAATGGAAAAATATAATTAAAAAAATTAAAAAGTGAAAGAAGCCATAGGCATGAATCTACAGGAGCTGAGCAGGGCTTTTAAGATCAGGATGCTATGGACATCACTCACTCAAAGGGTCTCTGGGAGTGGGAGCTGACTCAATGGCACATCACCTGCAAATGTAGAAGTTTAGTGGTGAACTGAGAGGAAAAGGCATGAAAATGGCAATATGAGGATGGCAAACAAGATGCAGTTGTTTTCTTGTGGAGGTTGATTTGACTTGGCCATATTGTAGGTTGCTGTGAAGCTCTGGAAGTCCACTTGTGAGTCCAGTGTGAGTTTGTAGATTTCAAATGAGAATAGTCAGAATGGGGGTTTCTTTCCAGCCATGTTCATCTGTTTGCATGTAGGAATGGAATAGGGGAAAGTTGGATTAAAGCAGTGTATTCGTTTGCTAGGGCTGCCCTAACAATGTATTACAGATTGGACGGCTTGAACAACAGAAACTTATTTTTTCAGAGATTTTAGAATCCTAAAATCAGTGTGTCTGCAGAATTGGTTTCATTGTGAGGTCTCTCTCCTGTGACATACAGGTGGCTGCTTCTCTGTCTTTACACAGTCTTTCCTCTCTGTTTCTTTCCTCTAATTACCTCTTTTTATGAGGAAGGAAACCAGTCCTATTGGATTGAGGCCCATCCATATGACTTCATTTTACCTTAATTGCTTCTTTAAAGGCCTTTCTCTAAATGCAGTTACATTCTAAAATACTGGGGTTAGGACTTTATGTATATATATATTTTTTGAGTAGGAGAGAATTCATACCATAACTGCTAGTGCAGGAGTTTTAAAACTTGACCTATTGGAGTGAGAGAGGGCATAAGTAAGAGATGTGAAATTCTGTTCTCAAGTAACTTGCTATTTAAGAGGGGCATACAAATATAAAGACCAATTAACTTTTTAGTATATTGGGTGGGTAATAGGTACAAAGAAAAAAAAAGGGAGTTAAGGAAATACGGAGTGTGTTTTCATATAAATCAAGCTATCCATGATTTGACATTTGAGCACGGTAGAAGTGATAGCTGAAGGAAAGAAGAGTGGGAGCCATGACCCATCAATGAACACAGAAAACAGCATATGTATATTCCCTGAGGCAAGATGATGATTGGTCTCCGTAAGGAACGACCAGTGGATCCAAGCCACTGCCATGGATAACAATGGTAGATGAGGTCAGAAAGGCATTGAGTAAAAGAAGCCCTCTACTTGATGCAGTTATGCCTGTAACTTCTTTAGTTAATCAAAAGTTGATGAAGTCAAGGAATCATATGATAGGCACATAAATATTTTGTTTTTACCTTGAAAAATGTGGTATAATTTACATAGAATTAAATTGCACAGATCTCAAGTGTACAGTTCAGTGAGTTTTGACATTTGTATCCTGCATAACTATATCAGAAACTGCATCTATCAAATACATTTTTTATTATTAAATATAAAATATATTTAATGCTCAAAATATTAATATTATATATATTTGTGATTTAATATTAAACATATGTGGTCTGTCTGGAAAAAGTTCAGCCATTGTTAATATAACAAGAATGGTTTGTACAACATCGATGTAACCTGGCAGCCAAGGAGAGTGGACTGGAGTAGGCGTGTGTGAACAATGACGACTTCACTGTACTAGTCAGTAGGGACAGTAGAGGCTGTTGAGTGAGCATGTGTGTTGTGCAGCTATTGCATTCAAAATGACTGAGTGAGTAGAGCAGGAATCTGGATCAGATTTTGCATTAAGCTTGAACATTCCTTCACCAAAACTATTTGGATGATTCAGAAGGCTGCAGCTATGGGCAAGTGGTGACTGGCACCTTCATCATGACAGCACGTCTGCTCAAGCTTCATGTCTCGTGCAGAGTGTTTTGGTGAAATATCAAATCACCCAGGAGACTCAGCCAACCTACACCCCGTATTTGGCACACTGTGACTTTTGGCTTTTCTAAAAACTAAGATCACATTTGAAAGGGAAGAGATTTTAGACCATCAGTGAGATCCAGGTAAATACGATGCGGTAGCTGATGGTGATTGGGAGAACTGTGTGAGGTCCCAAGGTGCCTACTTTGAAAGGGACTGAGACATTATTGTCCTATGTACAATGTTCCTTGTATCTTGTATCTTCTTCAATAAATGGCTTTGTTTTTCTTATTACATGGCTGGATACCTTCTGGACAGACCTTGTGCTTATAAATATCAAATATGTTTGTGATGTTCATCATTTTTCTGACCCCCTGAATACACACATATTGAACATACACTGCTTCTAGATTCTAGAAAGATTGATGAGGAGAATTCTCATTCTTTTTTCTTGTTCACTTGATGATGTTCATTATGATAACAATATTACTATTACTTGGTGCTACATAGGTGCTATGTAGTGAGCCCATTCTATGTGTCAGACGTTGTTATAGGACATGTATTAATTAGCTCAATACTCATTATAGTCTTAGGAGGAACTACTATTTTCCATATTTTGTGACTAGGAAAAGGGAGGCATGGATCATTTAAGTAACTGGAATTAAGCCATATAATTAGTAGTGTTGGGATCCAGATTCAAATTATGGCATTGAAACTCCAAAATATTTATTTCTGGATCATAAGCTAGGTTGCTTTCTACTAGTTAAATTTTATGTAATGAATACTTAAATTTTCCTTAGTTTAAATGCAAGTGAGGGTACATATATTTTACACACACACACACACACACACACACACACACACAGAGACACAGACACAGCTTTCATTCCACATTTTTTCATGTAAGACATTTATTTCACATTATCTTTTTCTGCTTCTATGTCTCTTATTGTATCTTTCTGTGTGGTGTGGTTTGAAGTGTGGTCCCTTTGGTTTAGGCTAAGGGTGTATTTTTCTGGTTCACCTGTTTTTCAGATTTTCCTTCATAAAAGGATCGGTCTTCTTACCAATATAACCTGTAGCTAATTCAGGGTATTTATTCAGTGTGTACTGACTAGATTTATCCATCCATAAGCAAACTGCAAAGTTGTCCAGTCACCAGTTCACAGAAGCTCCTGCATAGCGATTTAAAATGTTTAAAGTGTGTTGGTGCCTGGGACTTCTGGGGCACGACCAGCAGTCTTGCACTAGTTTCCAGGATCCTTTGGCAGTTGCAGTACAGCCTCACAAAATAGACTGAATACATTTGCACCTATTATGCAATTTTCTGCAAAAGAAAACAGATGACTACAGACAAAAATAAGTTTAACAGCAACATAACTAGACTCCTTGGGTAAGGGATAATTTCCTAATTAAAAACAGAAACAAAAGTCTTTCTTTTTTATTTTAATAACATACTTACTAAACTTATAAATTTTATCCAGTTTTTATATTTGAAATCCCTTTGGTAAAGATAGGAAAAAACGGTGTCTCTTTTTCACACAAAAATCTTATAATATCTCATAGACTATCTGGCTGATATTATTATTTAGTGGGCAGGAAGAAAAGCAAGGGCAGTCTGGCTAGCAAAATAGTACTTGATAGTTTTTTAACTCCTGAAGTTTTTACCTAGAGAAATATTTTAAAGAGGGAAATAACTTTGCTAAGAAGATTTTGAAACAATTATAAAAGGGATTGTATTTTTGGCTCAAAGAGCCAGTAGTTAATGCAGTTGGTCATGCTGCACATGGGTTTGGCAAGCCAGGGATCTGCAGAACTTGGACTTGGTTTGAGAGACAGAACAGTGTTTGCAAATAAATGGGGGCTTACTGGAATAAAAACATAATACAGATGCTGACTCTTTTAAATAAACCTGGGCCCCCAACTGTGCTCATGTTGGTGAGTGTTACTATGTATACTGTGCCATCCTTCTGCTAAATTTGTTCTCATGTGAAGAGTATTGCAGCACAACATACAAGATTGATGTTTTACAAGTGCCAGTAGATAAGACCCTTGTGAATGATAACATTTATTATACTATATTTTAAATGTACAGACAGAATTAAAAGCTTAAGATATATAAAAAGAGACTATTTCATAAATACACAAAAATTTAAACAGCAACTTACTTCTATCCCATAAAATACTAAAGTTAGACTTCTCTTGGTGTTACTATTTCAATGTACAGATCTAGCAGGCTATGAAATTAGAATAATTTGAATAATTATTGAAGTGATAATAAGATGTGATTTTCACATTTCATTATAGTTAAAGTTAAAATTAAATTCTCAAATAACTTCAACTGTTAGGCTCTTAGAAAATGACATCTTAGGCATTTTAATATTTAATATTAAGTGATTCCATTCAGATTTTTCTATTATAATAATATTCTTCATACTTTCTTTTTAAAATATCCTCATTCTTTATTCTGCTTAAGTCACAATATTTTGTGAAGTGGATAGGATAGAAAATATGTTATAATTGAAAAAATGAAGAACAGAGTGGCGACATACCTATCTAGAGTCATCTTTTCACTTTTGCTTTTTACTGTTTGGTACTACCTTTAATATAAACAGGGATTTAATTATTATTCTAAAATAGAATATTATTATTCTCTCATATTTTGAGAGAAGCCAAGTTCCAAATAGCAGATTATTGAAGTTGTAAAAGAAGGTTTTAAAACATTTTGGCATGACTTTATCAACAAATAAATTTCGAGGAACAAGATAAACAGAAAGAGTGTGCACGTACATATTAGAAGAACCTTGAGAGACCTCTCAGCCAACCATAATGTATTTAATAGCAACTTGGTTCGCACAAACCAAAGATTAAAAAATAAACTGAGACAACTGGAGGTATTTAAAAACCAAGAGAATCTTCAACGCCATTAAGAAATTACTGTTTGATTGATTTGACTCTGGGTGACGGGCAGACAATGCAATATACAGATCATGTTTTATAGAAATGTACAATTGAAACCATATGACTTTATCAGCCAATACCATCCCCAAATTTTTAATAGAAAAGGAAAAATGGTAAGATAAAGTAGAATGAAATTTAAAAAAGAAATTTCTGATTGATTTTTCTTTAGGTGTGGCATGGTATTTTGATTTATTCTTGTCTGTATCACTTAGAGTTTTACACAAGATATTAACAGATTATATAACATAATATCCACAGTGTTCTTTAAAATGATCCTGGGTGTGTATAGGGAATGAATAGTTACCATGAAGTAAAACAAGATTGGTCATGTGCTGATAGGTTATGAAGCTAAGTGAATGGTATGTAAGTGTTTTTAATACTATTCTCTTTATTTTTGTATATGTTTAAAATTTTCCATAATGAAAAGGTTTGTTTTTTAAGACATGTTGGTAAAACTATAGGATAAATGCTGAAAATATGGTTTTTGTCCTTACAAGAAAAAAGTGGCACAAAATAAAATGCTGCCATACTTGGTTTCTTAAATGCTTTAATTGATGAGTTTTATTTAAATATTTTTACTATATATATTACTGAATTCCCAGTTGGCTAAGTCAACATATTAAATGGTAGAATCAGGATCTTGCCAAGATTTTAAAACTTTACTGATTTTATTGATTATATGTTCTTCATTAATATAGTATTTAGTTTGACAAGTTATAAAACTCCAATACCATAATAAAAAATATCAGTTTTCTTGTATACATAAATTTCTTCTGAGTACCTACCTTACTGGTTATTGGAACAGGAACCTCGAATAACTGAAAGTCATAGTGTCAAATGTTGATTTTGTAAAAAATACTGCTTCTGACTGGTTCAAGCAAAATACTTCCCAGAGTGCAGCAGCAGCAGCACAATCTGTTATATCTGCAATTAGGAAAAATTGGCAAGGATTGTAAAAGATACTTAAGGAAGAACTTCACAAGGAGATGAAATGCAAAAGGACATGTAACATAAAGTGGAATGTAGGGCAAATTCCTGAGGAGCTCACAGAGAAATAGCAGCAGCTTGTAGGAGCTGGGGTCAAAAACCTCTGTAGGAAACAGTATGCTACTCATTTCTTCAAGTTCACTGTTAATTCCAACATCTATTGAACTCATTATTTTGATAATTTCTTCCATTCAGAAGTGAAGGAGGTTTTCTTTCAAAATCCCCTTTAGAACTATGTTTAGCAGTTTCAGATTCCCTCTAGTTAATTCTTGATGTCTTCTCAATTGAAGGATAGGCAATGAGATAGGATAGGAATGTGATTTAGACACATTTTTTGATAAATGCATGTCAGTCAGAGCTTTTGGCTGTGACCTTATTCTCTCCAGTATGCATGCTATCTCTACAAATTCCATGATGGTCAAAATCCACTGGTCCCCATTCTGGGACGCATTCCCAGTTGTTCTCATACTAGCAATGGTATGGTTTTTGACTTGGTTGTGTTTTTTTTTTATAAAAAATTTCCTACTAACACTTTGGGTTTGATTTTCTTTACCAAGTGTTCTGAATTATTTTCTAATGAAGGGCATTTTGAATGGCAAAAGACTATTTGCCAAAATGACTTCATCTTTTCCTTCTTCATGCTCATCTCTTCTCCCATAGGGATGAAATGGATTTCAGGGGACTCGCAGGCTTGGAGAGGCTCCACGGAGAAGGAGAGAAAATCGCCCAGGATCATATTCTTTTGGGGGATCACTGTCTTCCTGTTGAGAGAGGTCATCTGTATGGCCAGTTCCCTCATTCTTGACCTCTGTGGTTCCCACAGTAGAGGGGGGTTGGCTAACTAGAGGACTGGAAGGAAAGCTTGTATACCCTGTAGATGTGTTGATTTAGAAATATTCTTGGTTGTGATCAATTCAGAAAATCCAGAGGAGACACAATAGATATTTATTATTTAGACTGGGGTCAAATAACTTTTACAGTAGTTTTGAGTGCAGTGTGTTGGGGGATGGAGGTGAGCAGTCAGGTGTCGGACCTGTGGAGCTGTTTCCATGGTTCCTGGCTCCTGGAGCAGTGGTAGCTACCTCAGAGGCATCAATTCTCAGGGAGATGGCTCTTGTAGCTTTTAAGGAGTAAGGTTTCTTTGTAACTGCTGTGTTTGTGAGATCACATAGAAAGTTCTTGTTTTCTGAAGGAAACATCCAGAAAAGCAGGTGGTACAATTTCCACAGTGCAATCCCTCTTTGGATAGGACTCATTTCTGCATGTTGACAGTTCAAACTGATTCTCACTGGGCTAAAATCCAGTGTTGGCAGGACTAGTTCCTTCAGGAGGTCCTCGAGAAGAGTGCTGCTTGTCAGCCACCTCCACCCCCATTCCTTGGTTTACGGCCGTGTCACTTCCACCTCTGCTTCCACCATCACACGTCTTTCTCTTTGAAGTCATCTTTTCACTTTGTGACATAGCCAGGAATGGTGCTTGTTACTTTATTATTGATCTTTATAATAAAGGATTTTATATAACAGATAGAAACTTCAATATAGGATCTTTTATTTTAAGGTATTCCTTATAATCTGGGAAAGGACTTTGGTAACCATCAGTCTTATGTACACTTTTCCAGGAGACTTTTTTTTTTCTACAATAAACTGAAGGGACCTATTCCACCAAAAAAAGACAGAAAATTTGATAGCTTGAATTGTTTCACATTCATTTTCAGTAAATTATACACAAGAGGAAATTATGTATGTGTGTGTATACATATATGGAGTGTGTATACACACACACACACACACACACAGAAATTTTTCTCTTGCAATCCAAGGTTTAGAGACTGAGTTCAATGGTTAGCTGTAATTTTTACAGAACAATGAAGTCAAAATGAAATAAGTAATTTGAACGCCACTTTCTCAAGAAAAATAACAAGCAGACAAACCCTAAGTATCATGTATTTCTTAAATTTGCACAGTTGGCTTCTTTGTTTTGTAAAACATATTCTGAATAATTATAAATTTTATGTAAATATTGCATGTAGACCCTATAATAATTTTTTAAAGATTTTATTTATTTATTCTTACAGAGGGGAAGGGAGGGAGAAAGAGAGAGAGAGATAAACATCAATGTGTGGTTGGCTCTCATGTGGCCCCCACTGGGGACCTGGGCCGCAACCCAGGCATGTGCCCTGGCTGGGAATCGAACTTGAGATGCTTTGGTTTACAGCCCACACTAAATCCACTGAGCTACGCCAGCCAGGGCTGACCCTATAATAATTTTTTAAACTGTCACTTTATATAAACTTTGAATTGGTTACCAATCTGGATAGGTTGTAACAGGAAACAGTATTTGTGTTGTTTTATTATGCAAAGTCAGCTGCCATTAATTTAAAGAACTGTGCCTCAGCAAATTGCACTTTGATGTTTTAATTTTGAGACAAATGTTTATAAAATATTCTGAATGTTTTTGTATTTAACAGCTCTTCTCCCTGAATATCTGTGAAACTATGTTACTTATTCACATCAATACATTTATACTTCAGTTGATATTTTTTAAATGTAGCAAATGATGTAAGAATATATTGGATTTTGTATATATATATAGTATACAAAAAGGGTAGTATATATACAGTATACATATACATATATAGTATGAGTATACATATATGTATGCATATATGTGTGTACACATATACAGTATATATATATACTATATGCATACATACATACATATGCACAAACACACTGTGTAGATGGAATTATCCAGGTCCTTATTGTCCTACACAGTGTAAATAGAACAAATATATGTATGGTATTAATTATATACTGTTTTCAAATATCACTCAATAATTGTGTACATTTTTTCTTATTTAGAATTCTTACTCTGGTTATTCTAAGTCACTCTATGGTAATATGTTGTTTCTCCTGTAATAATATTTTTTAAATATATGCTATTTATTTTAACATAAACATCTGCTGTAGATAAACTTTCTGTGCAGACCAGATGGGGTTTTAAGGCTTAATAACTGATGACTTATTTCATGTGACTGTCCTTTTTGATAATTTAAGAATGTTTTTCTTCTGTATGTTAATAACTTTGTCTTCTTCAAGGTGGTTTACAAGTGTTATCGTGCCTACTCTTCATAGCAAATCTTTATATTTTGCATTGTTATTCTCATTTTATAAAGGAAAAAAAAAACTTAGGTTCCCACAACTATGAAGTAAATAGACCCAAGACCATCTGTGTATAAAGGTCAACTGTGAGCCATTATGATATATTGTGTCCCAGGATGATTTCTATTTCAACCTCATTTACTCCTTGAAAGAGCTGAAGCAGGGAAAATTCAGAACTGCATCATTGGACAACCCGGTGCTCTACAGAATGTTATGATGGGAATTTAAGGAGGAGACAGTACAACTTGAAGAAATCAAATAGTTGCTAAGGGCCCAGCAGAGCAGTACCATATCTAGGATCGACTGTTCAAATTTTAGCCACCTGGCTTATGTACAACTTTTATTTGTTTGGATTTTTAATTCTGAATTTGAAGGTCAAGTGCTGATATATATGGGAACATTAAGTAAGTCATATATTTCATGTTATATCTTCTTCATGCAAAACAAACTATATGGTAATACAATTTTCTTTTCTCTTTTTTAAAACAGTGGGATGTATTTTGCTTTCATCGTGGAGTTCACCACTGTGGCTTGGATTTATCACAGTAGCATCTGTCTTCAGTCTATTTTTTAACTAGAAAGCAAGGAAAGACATGAGGAGGTTTGTTTACTGCAAGGTGGTTCTGGCCACTTCACTGATGTGGGTTCTGGTTGATGTCTTCTTACTCCTGTACTTCAGTGAATGTAACAAATGTGATGACAAGAAGGAGAGATCCCTGCTACCTGCTCTCAGGGGTAAGTGCTTCTGAAGCAAATGCTACATTTATAGAGATGAGAGAACGGTGGTGACTCATGACAAAACATGGAACTTCAGAATTGGGGTTGTTTAAGCTTATTGAATTAGAAGAACATTTTGGCAGAACTATTAATGTGCACTTAACTATGGTAAAGCTACTGTATTTTTCTTGGCCTCAGTATCTTGTTAGAAGAAATGAGGAGAGTAAACTAACCTCTAAGGTATGTTCCAATTCTAATAATTCCTATGTTCTGTGACTGTATGGAAAAACTAATTCAGTAAACATTTAGATTGCACAGAATTTTAACTATAGGCTTCCAGAAGGAAAATCCCTTAGAGACCAAGCATGTAACAGAGAGAAGAAAAAACTGACTAAAGTGAGATGGTGGGGACTGTAGCAAAATGGAATGTACATGACACCCCTAAGACTTCCAAATATAGTCAAACAAATAAACACTTTTTAAACAAAACTCATATTGGTGACCAAATCCAACTTGTGGGCCATCAGGTTGTTGCCCTGTATTAAGGGCAAAAGATAATTTAAAATATATCATTAGGTCACTTTAACTCAATATTTACCTCTTTTGGGACCAGTTTCAATGACTAGCAGAGTGAATTCCACAGAAACATAGTAATATATGTAAGTGGGATTTATTAAGTGAAGTCACAGATATTCATTTCCTGCAATTATTTCAAATAATTTTCTCTGTGCTTTTTGCTGACTTCTATATCTACAAAGATATTTTTGAACTATTCCTAGCAAGTGAGTGCTTCTAAAGTATTAAAGGTGCTTCAAATTATTTTTATTCTCATGGAATTAAGCATTTTTTCCCCTTGAAATCTAGCTTACATGAATTCTCTGCTTAGAAAAAGCTTTCTTCATAAATATGGCAAAAAGTAAACTTTGAGTCTTATTTGAAATGTTTGTACCTTTAGGAAGAGTGAAAATATGTTCTGAACTTGAGATTTGCATTTATTTAATAAACATAATCTCTTTTTAGTAGTATAGATATTTTTGAAATTATTTATTAATTAAAATATGCTAATGAACAGATCTCATTGATACTATCTAATGTTATAAGGTTTAGGAAAGAGGAAAGAGTATTTCCAAAATTTTTTGTTAAAGTATTTAGGACATCATGAGTTTGGTTTAGATTGCAGTAATGTTCTTGCTCAACTGGAGAAATTCTGGTTATCTTCCTTCCTCTTTTTAAAACGAATCTAACTTTCTCATTGTAATTTTTGACCACTTCAAAGGTTGAGAAAAAGTACTTTGGTAGTGACTACACTGAGGCCCATTTAAGTAGTTTATGTGCATCTTTTGTACCATTATACTAGAACTATTCAAAGAGGAGACCATTATAAGTCTATCGGTTTTTGATGAGTGAACATGGAGATCGATTTGCTGGTCTGTGCTTAAAATCCCAGAATAAATCACCTTCTCTGCTTCTTTGCTAGAATCAGTTGAGTTACTGCTTGGCTGAAAGTAGAAATGTATTTTTTGATGGATTACATCAGTTTGGAATGATCACTTTATCATTTGTTGAACGGAGACATCTAGATTGGTCACAAAAATGGTATAATCTGATTCAGCAAAATTATGACATTCTTTTCTATAAGTATCAAAAAAGTACAGTTTTGCTGATTTAAGTCCTCAATGCCCAGATTAAATCTCAAATGGTGAACTGTGATGATGCAAGACAAAAAGAGTAATTTTTCCTTGTACTTTTCCTTGCATAAAATTAAACCATTTTCTCTTTATTTTTAAGACTTGTTTAGTTATACATTATGTTTGTCTTGAGTAAATGTAAAATAGACTTTAGGGGTTTAATTATACTTTCCTTTTTTATAGTATTACACATTTTATTTACTTTTTAAAGTATATTTTATTGATTATGCTATTACAGTTGTCCATTTTTCCTCCCCTTTATCTGCCCCCACCCTGCAACTTCCTCTCTTCAGCGTTCCCATCCCCTTAATTCATGTCCATTGGTCATACATATAAGTTCTTTGGCTTCCCCATTTCCTATACTATTCTTAACGACCCCTGCCCATTTTGTGCCTACCAATTTTGTTTCTTATTTCCAGTACCTCTTTCCCCATTCTCCCTCCCTCCATTGGTAGCCCTCTATGTGATCTCCATTTCTGTGATTCTGTTCCTGTTCTAGTTGTTCGCTTAGTTTGTTTTTTAGGTTCAGTTGTTGATAGTTGTGAGTTTGTTTTCATTTTACTGTTCATAGTTTTGATCTTCTTTTTCTTAGATAAGTCCCTTTAACATTTCATATAATAAGGGCTTGGTGATAATGAACTCCTTTAACTGGGAAGCACTTTATCTGCCCTTCCATTCTAAACGATAGCTTTGCTGTATAGAGTATTCTTGGATGTAGGTCCTTGCCTTTCATGACTTCAAATACTTCTTTCCAGCCCCTTCTTGCCTGTAAGTTTCTCTTGAGAAGTCAGATGATAGTCTTATGGGCACTCCTTTGTAGATAACTCTCTCCTTTCCTCTTGCTGCTTTTAAGATTCTCTTCTTACTTTTAATCTTGAGTAACTTAATGATGATGTATCTTGGTGTGTTTCTCCTTGGATTCAACTTGTTTGGGACTTTCTGAGCTTCTTGGACTTGCATGTCTAATTCCTTTCCCACACTGGGGTTTTCCTTCATTATTTTTTTCCAGTAAATTTTCAATTTCTTGCTCTTCCTCTTCTTTTTCTGGCACCCGTATGGTTCAGATTTTGGGGCATATAAAGCTGTGCCAGAGGTTCCTCAGCCTCTCCTCATTTTTTTTGAATTCTTGTTTCTTCATTCTGCTTCAGTTGGATGTTTATTTCATCCTTTTGTCCCAAATCATTGATTTGAGTCCCAATTTCCTTCCTTTTGTTGTTTGTTCCCTGTATATTTTTCTGTATTTCACTTTGCATAGCCTTCACTTCTTCCTTTATTTTGCAACCATATTCAGTCATTTCTGTGAGCACCTTGATTGCCAATGTTTTGAACTTTGCATCAGATATGTTTTCTACCTCCTGGTTGCTTAGTTATTTTTCTGGAGTTTTGATCTTGTTCTTTCATTTGGGTCATATTTATTTGTCTTGGTGCACCTGTTACATCATAAGGGATGAAGTCTTAGGTGCAAGGGCACCCTGCAAGGGCAGGGCAACCCACTTCACTGTCTTGTGGCACTGTATGTGGGGGAGGAGTCAGAGAGGGAACAATGCCATTTGCTTGGCTCTCGCTCAGATTTCAGTCATTATCCTTGCTTCTTACAAGTGGATTATGCCCTTTCAGGCGCTGATTCCCAGCTGAATGGGCTTGTGTAGTTTCTAGGACCTGCTGCCTCCTCCAATGAACTCTCCTATGAGACTGGAAGCTTTTCCTGCTGCCCAAATATCCGTAGGTTTTTACATCCAGAGGTTTTGAGGCTTTAGTTTCTGGTGCTGGAACCCTGGGTTGCATGGTCTGCCTCACTCCTCAGTTGTTCATTTGGTTTATCTGCACACAAATTGGGGTATCCCTGTCCATCAGCTGTGGCCTCAGCCACTCCAGGTCCAACAGCCACCACTTTGTCATGTGTCCTCATTGCTCCAGCTTCCCATCTCTGCCCCTCTATCAGTATGGATGAATGTTGCTTCTTTAAATCCTTGGTTGTTGGACTTTCATACAGTTTGATTTTCTTGCATACAGTTCTTATTTATTTATTTACTTTTTAATTTTTAAAAAAGATTTTATTTATTTTTAGAGAGAAGAGAAGGGAAGGGAAAAGGGAGGGAGAGAAACATCAATGTGTGGTTGCCTCTTGTGCACCCCCTACTGGGGGCATGGCTTGCAACCCAGGCATGTGCCTTGACTAGGAATGGAACTAGTGACCCTTTGGTTTGCAGGCTGGCACTCAATCCACTGATCCAAGCCAGCCAGGGCTGTTTTTGTTTTTTAAATTTGTTGTTATCCTTGTTTTGTTGTGCAAGGAAGCGAAGCATATCTACCTACACCTCCATCTTGGCCAGAACTCTACATTTTCTATTTTTACTTATTATTTCAGAATGTTATTTCATTTGGGAACTTGTGTCATATAGTTATAATATATTTTATTTTTAGGCAGATGCTGCTGCTCAAAGTTTACTTAACTGAAATTTTTATGTTCAAAATATGCCAAGAGAAGGCCTTTTGACTTTTTTAAAAAGTTAATCTTTGGGGACCTAAGTGTCTCTAATATTAAAACAAAGCATTTGGGCATGGTAGTTTCTAAGATCCCTTCTAGTTCTAAATGTTAAATTTTAAACTGTGTTTAAGTACCCAATGTTAGCATATACTCTGAATTAATTTTTAGAAATGTTTATTTATTCATCACATCATCAATTATTTAAAAGCCTATGAAGTCAATATGTTGTATAACTTAGCTTACACAATATTATGTATCAATTTAATCTTAATTTAAAAAAGAAAAAAAGAATATAGGTCAGTAATGGGCAAAGGAAAAACAAATCCTAAGCAAATGCATAATAACGTCATCTGAGTTCACAAGTCCTGTGAGAAGGTTACCACCAGGTTAAAAGCCCAGGCTCTGTTCTGCACCCTGCTCTTACTTCCTCCCAACTGAACCTGTTATGTGACTTTTGACAAATTTCTTAATAAAGTTTTTGTGTTCTCACTAAAACGGGAACCTTAGGGCCAATAAATTTTGCTTTACAGTGTTGCCTTAAAAATTAAATGAGATGATGTGCACAAGCCCCTCAGTGGAGTATTGGTTCATGGTGACTTTTTTTTAAATCAGTACCTGCTATGTATTGAGATGGTGACTGAAAGGTCTGAATGAGGAGGTTTTCCTCATTCAGTGGGCTTTGCTGTCCAGGATGAATAGGGTCCACAGTAGGGGACAGGAAGAAGCAGTTATTCTGGATGAGGTCTCAAAGGACAAAGAAACTCTTTTAAAAATCATTTGTTAAGTTTCTACTATGTGGTAAGACCTGAAGATAAAAGAGAAGTAAGGTTCCCACTGTCTTGGAGCTTATAGTAAATTAGAAAGTAAACATTTATCTATCTTTCTCTAAAAATGTAATTTAGAAATGATGATAAGCACAAAGAGTATATTGTGTATTGGGATGAGGAAGAGGGATGCTCTGAGTAGAGGAAAATAGATCTAGGGTATTGGATAAAATTTCACAGAGGGCGTGGCATTTAAGCAGAGGTGTAAAACATTAAAGAAGGAAATAATTAGGTTATGAAATGATAAAGATTACTGAATACCCAGGATAACTCTTGAGGAGAAAAATATAGCAATCTTATAAAAATAGAGTGATTAAATAGCAGCATTGGTACAGAGGGACACAAAGGGTAAAAAAATGCCCAGTGGAGCACAATAGAGACCCTAGGGGTAGACTCACATATGTTTGGAACATTTGGTATATGACAGAGGAAGCACTGCATATCAATGGGGGAAGGAAGGGCTGTTCAGTAAATGGAGCTGAAAATAACGTGGTAATCCGTGTGGAAAACAGATGAAACTGGATGTGTACTTCATGTCAGAAACCAAGATAAACTTTGGATGTATTAATGTCAAGACAAAAAAAATGAGAACATTGGTTTATTAAAGAATAAACTAAAGTGGAAAGAGAAGTTACAATTGTTGATGTTCAAAGAACATGCATCTGAGAGATTATTGTCAAATATATATAAAGAACACCTGCTATTAATAAGATAAGCCAAAATAGCCCCTAGAGAAAAAATGAGCAAGAGACGTGAATAGACATTTCTTAGGAAAGGGAACACATATAGCAGAAAAACTTATGAAGAAATATTGAACATCAGTTTTGATCAGGGAAATATAGGCCAAGGCTACAATTACATATTTATATCTATTCAGTTGACAAAAATTAAAAAGGCTAATAATACCAATTATTAGAAATGATACATCTCCACATTCTATAATAACTTCAGATAGCAGTTTGGCATTATCTTTCAAATCTGAACATTTGTGTCTGAACCATTACTCTTAGTCATATGGGTCACTCAAGAAAATGTCTTCCACATACATACATACTTCATCATACTACTGTTCATAAAAATAAAAGTGGAAAATAAACCATATAGCCATCAGTGGAAAAGCTGATGAATGAACAGTGGTATATCAATATATAAGGGATTAGTATATAGTAGTCAAAATGAATGAACTGCAGTTACTTATACCAATATGATAGAATCTTGATGATACAACAGTAAATTAAGTATAAAAGTTATGTCCCTGAAAGATGATATATAGTGTGATACAGTTTGAAAAGCTAAAATCAATTAAAATTTACAAATATACATTTTAAGGATATATCTAGATGCAACAAAATTTATACAAAGCAAGTGAGGCTAGTTATGAATATGGGATTTAGTTGGCCCCTTTTGTGGAGAGAGAAGGAACATGGATGGGATGAATATTTTACCTGAATGTGGGTCATTACTAGGGTTCTAGAGTTGTTCTGATGTGGATTTGATGTGCTTATTACATTTCATAGATGACTAAATGGATGAATAAGAGCCACTGAATGGCCTCAAAAGTTGGGAAGCCACTGAATGGGTTTAAAAGAGCAGATATGATCACATTTGTGTTATGGAAAGATCACTATGAATTTAGTGAGGAGAAGGGATTGGAGAAGAGCCAGTCTCTTCAGGAGGCGGAGTAGGAAGCTGTGGCAGCATTCCATGAGTTCTGTTCAGGAAATGATTCCTGCTCAGAGCAGAGTGGCAGTGAGGTATGAAAGAAGTGGGTAAAGTGAAGAGGTATTTGAGATGTGGGAACGAGAGAGCTAGATGCTTGACTGGCTTTGATGGTTGCAGGAGATGAAAATGTCAAGGACAAGTCTTGAGTTTCTTATAGGACATTGTTTGATTCAATTTCTTGAAAGAGAAGAGAAGGTAGGAGGAGATGATTTGCGTGTAGACAATGAATTTATTTTAGACATGTTGAGTTGGAGACACCTGTTAAGCAACTGAATGGAATTGTTTCATAGGAAGTTGGGTATGTTAATTAAACTCTAGATATCAAACTTAAAAATCATCAATTTTTATGGACTTTTCTTTCTAAAAATGGATTATATTGTTCTTTATTAAATGGAGTATATAGAATATAATTCAATTTTTGTTACCAAGTCAGCATTACCATTTTATACATTAATTATTGAATGATGCTATAAAAATGCTTATTTTAAAGACTTTATGGGAGCACATAGACATGTTTCAATCTTAGAGACCCAAGTGCTAGAGGCACTGGGGAAATTTGAGGTTGTTTGGCAGTTTTGCGTGGTCACTGTGCAATATCAAGTCTTACTCCTTGCTTCCTTACTAAGGGCCTATGTCCTCAGGTTAACCTCTCTGGGCCTCAGTTACCATGTGCAAAATGTAATGAATATGAATCATGCTTAAAAAAACTTACGCTAGTCTCCAAATGAAGGATTTTATGTTCATAGCTATTTTTTAAAATGAAACAAGAAAAAAAAATAAATTAATTAAAAAATAAAATGAAACTATGGAGAGCGAGCCATTTAAGTTAGGTGTGAACTTGTGGTCCGTCCATAGATAATGTGTAATCTGATATGGGCACTGGTGCCAAGGAGGTGACATGCCTGGAAGGGGTCTGCTTCAGGAGCTGTGGAAGGGCTTTCTCATCATCACGGGGTATAGATGGATATACAGTTACCGTGTTTAAGGAGGGAAGGAAACCACCTTTCTTTATCTGATCCTGAATCTTAAATGTATTGTACATACTTAAGAAATAAAATTAAACTGTCATTCAAAAAAGTGGGAAATAAGAAATTGCTGCTTATATGTAAAAAAAGATAAGTGCATTAGTCAATAATTTTAACAGTGATTATGTTATTGACTAATCTAATAAGTTACAAATCTAATTAGTTAATCCCTCCCCACTTCAAAAATTCTGTGAAGTAAGCATTTGTCTTCTTCTTTTACATATGAGGAAACTGAGGCAGAGTGAGTTTGGGAAAACAATTTTCAGTTTCTCCTTTAGTCATTCACAAAAAAAACTTGTAAGTATAGACATGTGGGTTTTTCCCACACTAAGCAATTCTCTAAGACATCAGCTGGGTGTTCTAAAATTCTGACACCATCCACCTGGAGTTAGCATCAGATCCTACAAGTTAAGGACTCAGTCCCGGATGATTGCCTTCACTTCAGTCACCAATTGCAAGTACCAGGTTGTCATCTGTATTTCTGACCAACCACTTATAAATCATGGTTTCAGTGTCCTGTTCTTTGAGCTTGCCAGAATATCTCACAGAACTCATGGAAACAATTACTTATGTTTACCAGTTTATTATAAAAATATAGTAAGAATATAAATGAACAGATAGATGAAGCAATATGTAGGATGAGGTCCAGAAGGGTCTTAAGTGTGGGAGCTTCTGTTTCTGTGGAGGTGGGTGTGCTGCCTTCTTGTTATGTAGATACATTCACCAACCCAGAAGCTCTCTGAACCCTGTACATTTGGGACGCTTCAACACATAGATATGATCGATCTCCAATCCCTTTACCCTTCCTGAAGCTTGGGTGGTGAAGCTGAAAATTCAAAGCTTCCAGTCATTGCTTGGTTTTTCTGGTGACGAACCCCAGGAATCCACTGAGTTGCCTCATTGTAACAAAAGACAATCCTGTCACCTGGGGAATTCCAAGGGATTTAGGAGCTCTGTGTCAGGATCCAAGATCAAAGACAAATATTAGAACAAAAGATGCTCATGAGGGCTCTCTTGGGAAATTACAAGGGTTATAGCTGCTCTGTGCTAGGAAACTGATTACAGACCAACATATCTATCTTATGTTACTTCACAGTGAGGTTAAGGTGAAGTGCCAGAATTTTAACAGCCAATAGAATAGGATTTGGTTTTAATACTGTAGGAGTATAAGTTCAGCAAAGGACTTGGTCATTAATTAAGTGCAACTTTGCACTGGAATTTAAGTACCACGCTTTGATTCAGTTACCTATATGGAGTACATATTCTAAAAACTTGTATTGATTATTTTGTCTTCACTCTCAGAGACAGATCTTCCTGGTTAATAGATAGCAACTTCAGCCAAGAAAATAATTCCTAGGGTTCATATTTTTCATAAAACCGTATTAATTTATCTAGCATTTAAAGTTTCTATAAAGTTACTCTTATCTGCTTGTGTTCCCCAAGATTCTCCCATGGCTCCCCCTCTAGAAGAAGGGGAAATTGAGAAAATGAGGTGAACTGTTGACTGGTTACCTCAATTTGGTACCTACATGTTTCTCCTGGTCCTGCCTGGGAAACTGACTGGTGTGTTCCTATAATCTAGGAACCTACATCGCCTTGCTCCCTTGGATTTTTGACAACGGGCTTTTGTATCAGCTCCTTCTTTTTTTTTTCTAATTTCCTTATAATATTAATACCTAGCATCACTCTCATTTATTAAGCAGTAAATGTTTGCTGATTTTGTTTGATTAATTTTTGGTGACTCAGGTGAAAATTCCAATGTACAGATATGACAGGAAACTAGAAACTGATTAATTATGGTGTTAAAAATAACACCAATTTTTTTTCTTTTTAAATATATGGCTTCACCTTTTGGAAGCAGGTAGAAGAGTATGATTGATTAAAATGCATTGTTAGTATTGGAATTGCCCTGAATAAATTATGAGGACCTCTGGGATTTTCAAATGATAATATTTACAGACATATAAAGAGTGGGGCATACAGACTTAGTCAACTTGGATTAAGGGCAGAAATTTCTCAGATAATTTTTAATAAAGTTTATAAATAGTGTTCAAATATTAATAGGCCTTATAAAACTTTAACCCTTGATATTTGCTTTGTTCTTTCATAATTTTATTCATAATTTACTCTGATCTTTCTGCTGTTCCACACAGATATATCAATGTCAGAAGTAAAAATATATTGTAATATTGAAAAATTATTAAGTTTACTGTGCTATGTGCTTTATATACATAATTTCCATTCATTTTCAAAGTAGCATGAAGGGTAGATACTATTATTATCCTCATTTACATATAAGAAACTGAGACCTAGGAAAGTTAATTAAGTTTCTCAAGGTCACAAAAATGGTAAGAGGGAACAGAGGACTCACAGCCTTTTTGGTCACACTTTTGAGCCCAGATTTTGAACCACTGTGTTATGTGTGTCCCTGACTCGGGCACACCTAGACTCTTTAGGCAGAGTAATCATAATATTTATGTACTATTTATAAAATATTTATACAAATACAGATATTTTTGGAGGATGAAGAAAGAACAGGCCACTGACCTTGTATAAAAACACCTATTATAACTTGGAAGAAAATTATTCTGTAGGCTCACCATCCCTCACCTCAGACTCTAGCAATTGTGCATTTGTTGAGTCTCCATGGTAGTCTAGTTAATTTAGGTTGTCGTTTTTCTCAGCAGTTTCCTTCGGGGCCAAGCCTCTGAAGGCTTAGAAAGAATAGCTAAAATTCGTAAACAGTGTATGCACTATTTCTTTTTCAGAACAATTGACATATTTTTAAAAAAATTCAATAAAGGATTTGGGTAGGTACTATGAAATATACAGAATTAAATCATATAGAATATATGTCTTTAAGAATCGTATAGTCTAGTGGTGGCTGCTGTAAGAGTGGTACTAAATAAGCTAATATCAGTGGCCTGTAAGTATATGAATTATGTAGTCATGCAAAACACTGGGAGGGAGTAGATGTCAGAAGGAAAGAGAAAGGTATACTCTTTCCCAAAATAAGTTTATAAGAGTTCAATGAGTTGATTGGTTGGAGCAGGATAAATAAACATGAAGGGCAATTCTAGATTTTGGGTTGAAAGTTAGGAAAAGACAGTTTTTAAAGGATTTTGATTGCCAGGGAAAGGATTTTTTAACTTCGTTCTCTAGGAAATGGGGAACCATTGAAGGTTTCTGGAAAAGGAAAGATCTGTTGATCTTTAGCTGAAGTGTAGAAGGAGAATGCGATGCTGTTTAACATATATGCACAAAGATGTTTTATCTTTGTTTAAATAAAGGCTCAGGCAGTAAAGTTTAATCCAGTAATTAAAACCACTTGAATTAGATGGTAATTAAGTGGAATATTAAGTCATTTAAAATGATTCACTTGGCAAATTAATTGGTAGGGACAAGTAAGATTGTTTTAAAAAGTAATTATTGTTAAATAAGCAGAGACAGTTCATGAATGAACATTTGAGTGCTTGATTTGTGTCAGAACTGAGGCTAGAAAGATATAAAGAAGACATGTTCCTGTTTTCATGTTTAGAAAGGGAGAAATGAATTCAGGATTATATGAATGAATGGTCAGAGAGAGTATGTATGAAATATGGAGAAAAAATTCAGTAAGATCATATCTGTCCTTTGAAGGCAAAATATGATTTTTGGTTCCATAAAGAGTGGTGTTGATTGAGTAAAGAGTTGGGCATAAAACTGTTTACCAAATAGTTTACTTATGAAGTGGAGATTGACAAAATTGATCTCTAACCACTGGAAATCATTGTCATTAAAGGGCTATGTTGCAGCAGAGACAGCTAGCTAAGGTTAAATTTTTATCAGTTTTTCCCACTTTTGTCCTTAACATCTATAACTGTCTGCCTCATATTGGGTGCTCAATTAATAATTGTTGAATGAATGAAGGATGAATGCATGATCAGCTTTGCATGAAAACTTTTCAAAAGTTTTCATGATTATAGAGTATTCAGTTTAGATTGATGATTAGGAAACTTGAAATGACTCAATTATCATGGTGAAGTTTTTGATGCTGCTGCTGGTGGTGTATATATGCATCTTTTATCCTTTATTATTCCATGTAATTTTATCATCAGCCCAAACTGGCAAATTTATGGCCAAGGGACTATCTTTTCTCCTCCAGAATCTGCCTTGTGTTGCATATTATGTACTGCCTGTGAGATGCAGAGGCATATGAGATCACGATATATTGACATGTGGTAGTGCTATCATTGAATAGAGCTCTTGATGGAGCAGGCGTATCATGCAGGAGATGTAGAATGAATCAACATACAGAGGACAGAGAGGAATATTTATGAAAGTTAGACTGAGGAATTTTGAAAAGGATGTAGGTATGTAGTATACTTAATCTGTACAGCGAAGGGAAATGGAGGTGATAGAAAATGAATATGAGAAAGTAATATTGGAAAGTTTTAAAGATGAAAAATCATAAAGGAGACTTACTAAGAATAGGGTGATGTCATTGTAGAACAGGGCCCATAGTTAATAAGCAAGGCTCTATGTAAATATAGCTTGGGGAATGATTGAGGATAGTAGTTTGTTAAGAATTATTATGTTTAAATACAGTTTATTGAAGTATAATAAAATGCTTCAATTTAAGTATATAGTTTGACCAGTTTTGACACATGAATCCCAGGGTTCAACCCCACAGTGATGATACCCCTAAAATGTTCCCTTATAGCACTGTCCAATCAGTTTCTCAGGTCTAGCCGCAGACAACTGCTGATCTGGTTTTTGTAGCTGTAGTTAGTTTTGCCTATGGTAGAAAATCTGGTGAATGGTAATGCGCACTGTGAACTCTTGTATGTCTGGCTACTTTTGGTCACTCTAAGGGTTTAAAACTAATCCATGGTGCTGAGTGTATCAGTGGTTTTATTGATGAGAAATATTCTATGTTATGTGTATATTACAAGTTGTTTATCCATTCACCTGTTGCTAGACATTTGGATTCTTTCCATGGCTGATATGAATAAAGCCAACTACATTTTTACGTCAGTTTTTGTGTGGATATATGCTTTCACAACTCTTGGGTAAATATCAAGGAGTCATAGTGCTGAGTCATATACTGAGTGTATTTTAATTTTGTAAGATACTGCCAGTCTGTTTTCCCAACTTGTTAAGCTATTTGGTATTCCCATCAGCAAAGCAGGGGAGCTCTAGTTACTTTATATCCTGGCCAACACTTCATAGGCAGTATTTTCAATTTTAGCCATTTTAGTGAGTTTGTAATATCTCATTGTGGTTTTAATTTCCGTGTCTTGGTAATTACTGATATTGAGCATCTTATTATTCTTATTTTTTGCTCAGCCTTCTTTTATAAACATATTGTATATCATTTTTATGCCTACTTTGTAATCGGTTTATTTGTGGCTTGCTTTTTACATTTTTAAAAATGGTATGTTTTAAAGAGCAGAAGTTTTTAATTTTGATGAAGTATCATTTTTCCCCTTTATTGTTATTTTGGTGTCTTATTTAAGATATCTTTGCCTCTGCAAAGGCCATGAAGAATTTTTTTTTCTTTTAGGTGTTTGGTTTTAGCTTTTAAGATTTTTGTATATGTTATAAGGAGAGTCATGTTTATTATTTTTTCAAAATAAAACCCCAGCTGTCCACAAAAATTTATTTCTTGTGAATAAAAAAGGCATGGGCTTTAGAAATAAGAATGTTTTCATGTAATATTTCTTAGTATGTACCTATACATTTTTCTATTGCTTATATGAATGATTTAGTTATAAAAATTTGAGTGTATTTTCTAGAACTTGTATATTATATATAATTGATGTAAAGTTGATGAAAAATATCCAAATATTACTAACCACATCTTCTTTAGACATTTGACCTAAAAGCAAATGAAAATATGATTTTTTATATTTGAAAAAAAATATTGGGGTGGTGAGCACACGATATGTGTACAGATGATGTGTGTGGATTTGTGTACCTGAAACCTGTATAATTTTATTAATCAGTGTCAGCCCAATAAATTCAATAAAAAAAGAAAAACACTACTTATTTTTATAACAATATTTATTATGTAAAAGTTTAAAATATAAATAAAAATAAAGGAGGAAAATAACCTGAAATTTCACCCACAAATTGGCATCATACTAAAATAAAATTTAATATTTTAATTTTTCAGTCAATATAGCATGGGCTTTTTTGTCCTGCATGAGATATTCTTTCAAAACATGGTTTTAAAAGCTGTGTAATGTTGTCATATATATGTACTATGATTTCTGTAATTAACTACTTTTCATTAATTTTTATGTAGATTGCTTCTAATTTTTTTTTACCACTAAATGTTATAAACATTTTAATGATATTATCTTTGAAAATGTTGCTGATTATGTTCTTCAGGTAGATTCTTGGTTACTTGATTTATTTGAAAAAGGCATTTATAGTTTTAAAAGTCTCTTGATCAATATTTCTAATAAATTCCTGAAAAGCATGTTAATCTTCACATCTTATCATTAGTAAATGAGAATAATTATTCACCATAATATTTTGTAATTTAATTAAAATATGTTTACTAACTAGAGTACTTTCTAATCACAAATTCTCTCACCTTTTATTTTTTACAGTTTTTACATTTTATTGCATTTACCATTAAACACTGAGCAGAAGGGTATGCTGGCCTTATGTCTAGATTTTTGAAATATGAAGATAGATGGAAGGTTGGTTTAAAAGATGTGCTATATTAGACAATGTAGAAAATGTGAAGCAGATACAGAGTCTAGGTGGTGGTAAAATTCTCTTTCTATACTATGATACATTTAGTGGTACAAGGAAACTCCATAGGTAAAGTAAAATAAATATAAAATTTTGGGCTGCAATTGAGAGAAAATTTGTTAAAGACTGAACAGGTTCTAAAAACAGGTTCTTTATTTCTTTAGGCAAAAACACTTTTAAAATATTGTTACTATTAAAAATTACTTAAATATAATATGTGGTTTCTCCTTTGGAAGATTAATTCTTCTTTCAATGTACCATGACAAAATCTTTATTTAAAAAATATTTTGTCGCCCTGGCTGGCATAGCTCAGTGGATTGAGCATGGGCTACGAACCAAAGCATCACAGGTTCGATTCCCAGTCAGGGCACATGCCTGGGTTGCGGGCCATGGCCCCCAGCAACCGCACATTGATCTCTCTCTCTCTATCTCTCTCTCTCTCTCTGTCTCTCTCTCTCTCCCTCTCTCTCCTCCTTTGCTCCTTTGGGGCATATCTAATTCTACTCATTATCAAATGAGCTATGAACTGTATTTGAAAAGACGGATTCCTGAAGGTGAAAAATTGTGCTTGAGGAAATTGGCAGGCTGGGAGAGTTAGAAGGTTTGTGCACACCATTACCAACATCTCCACCATCATTAGAGCTGCCACTTATCTACTCCGTGCCGAGACCTACACTCAAAGCACCGCTTCATCTTCAGACATCTCCGTGGAGAACTTAAGAGAGAATTATTTGGACAGCATTTTATATACTCATTGTTTTGTTTATCTCTCTTAAATACAAACTACTCCAGTTAGTTTCTACCATGATTGCACCAAACACATGTTTATGAAGACCACTTACAGCCTCCATCTTGCTAAATCTAACAGCCGGTTTTCAACTTTTATCTTACTTGACTATGAATAGCATCTGAAATAGTCCATCATTCAGACATCTTTGTAGTACTTTTGTCACTTGTCTTAGAAGATCTCACACTGTCCTGATTTTCTACCTCATTGACTGAGTGCTCCTTCTCAGCCTCCTTGGCAGTGCTCTCTTTTCAACTCTTAATGTTCAGGTGGCCCAGGAAATGGAATTAGATGGATCCGTTTTTTATCTATGCTCACTCTTTTGGTGATCTCATCCAATCTGATCTCATTGCTTTACACACCGCCTTATAATTTTACAACTCCTAAATTTACATGTTTACCTCACACCTTTTCCCTAATGTTTAGACATTTATGACCGAGGCTCACTTGACATAATCTTTTGAAGTCTAAGGGACATCTCAAACTTACTGTGTTCAAAAGAACTTTTGATATTCCACTTGAAGCTGCCCTACCTGCAGTCTTCTCTACCTCAGTTTTTAGCAACACCTGCAGTCCAGTTTTTAAGCCAAAAATCTGAGTCATTCTTACCTTTTCTCTTTCTCGCATATTGCATATGAGCAGATCCTATTTATTATTTCTTTAAAATATATTCAGAATTCAGGCTTCTCCCCATTATACTTTTCTCCCCACTTCTACTTTTGCCCACCTATTCTCTACAATCTATTCTCTACAGATCAGTAACACTAATTTAAAAAAACCCTTATTTTAGATAATGTCATTTCTCTGTTCACCATTTTGTTGGCTCCCTGTCACTTGGACTCAGAGTTAAAATCCTTAAATGCCCTAACCAAGTGCTCTACCATCTATGCTGACATTTCCAAAATCCTGTTAATTTCCATTTGTTCATGTCATTACATTCATATAGACTTTTTTTTTGCTATTCTTTGAATATTCCAGGTATCCTTCCACTTCACAGCCTTTGCACTTGGTTTTCTTTTGTCTGTAATGTTCTTCCTCCAGTTTTCTTTCTGTCTTATATATGTTTCCTCTCCTCTTTAAGTTATTTCCTCAAATGCAAGTGACAGAGGGTAGCCTCCATGGCTACAGTATTCAAAAATGTGAATTGTTCCTTAACCCTGGATGCCCTATCCTTTCTCTTTGATTTGCTTTTCCCAGCTTCACTTTTTACCACCTATTTTACTGGTTTAAATTATTTTCTTTTGTTTTCTCCTTTTCTTCCTGACAACAATAATGTCAGTCTATTTAGTTTACTGTGATATCTCCTGTGCCTAGAAGTACCTCAAATATCAGATATATGAAAGAAGGAATATTGAGTGATTACTTGCTTAACGCTATCATGATGGATATATTTATAGAAAAAAAATTCAACTTTTATTTCTAAAGTAACTTATGACTAAAGAGAAATATCTCAACTCTAACTGGAAATCCATATAAAACATAAATGGGTTATAAACGTGATTAATATGTAAAGAAAGCATGAAGTGTTCAAATACAGGTTTTCCAACAGATGAAAACATCAAAAGTTTTTTATAAAACTTAAAATATTAACAAGAATGTGCATATTATTTTATATGCTAACATTTTTCATATTTGATACAAATTGGTAGGATATTTCATAACCACTGTAATGGGCTGAAAGTGTCACAGGTGGCGCAGGTAACCAGGTTCTTAGTGATCGGGACAAAGAATTGAGCCGAACACACGGAGTTTATAGTATAAAGAAAGAGGGAAGATTTATTAAGCGATAGTACACTCCACAGAACTTGGGAGCGGGTCAACTCTGTGCAGAGATTGACCCCTTGGGCTGGGCGGATTTTCTTTTTATAGGGCGGAAGCTTTCTGGCTAGTCTTTGGCGGGCTTCTG